>JAGDYQ010000283.1:0-18114 GCA_021962125.1 Bulinus truncatus | reverse complement strand
TAGAGCTAACAAGCGAAATAAACAGCAATGAAAATCTGTTATGCGGATGTGTTATTAGGAAATAAACAGGGGCTAATCTGAGATTTGGGTTTTTTTTTTCAGGAAAAAACTATTGCTGGACAGATTAAAGCAATTTATTTATATAATCATTTTTTTTTTAATGCAACATGGTGGTATGTTTTCAGCATTAAAAACCCTTGGTTAGCATATAATTTTTTCCTTTTAAGCAGGCACACAAGTTACAAAACTACAAAAAAAATACAACCATAGATACCGTATTTTTATATAAACATGATTTGAAGTGTAATTATATATACGTAATTAATTTTTGACCGTGAAACTATTTTTTTTATGAATAAAACCATAATGACAAAAAAGATTTTTGAACAACACTTTAAACATTCTACTTTGGAAGAGGGTGGCCATTAAGCTAAAAACATAATTGAGGATTGTATCATAAGAAAAAAAGGACACATAACAAGAATCTTAATCTTATGTTTGGGGAATTCATTCATAAGATCCATTTACTTAAAAATATTCCCCATATTCTATCAAGTAGCCAATTTCTATGGGGTAAATTCGGGCAACGAATCTCTATTGATCTCTTATAATGTATCATTTGTGTGTTTTTGTTTCCCGATTATTGCTCACTCTAATTTGTGTTATGGTTAAATGATGGTATTAATCTTGTCAGGATCGTTTTTGTTATATTAGACTGATTAGCTAGTTAAGCTTTATTCCATATTTTTTTATGTTTGTTTGTTAAAATGTACAGATTTTTTTAAAGTAAATTTCCTGGTCTGAAATATTAAAAAATGAGCGAATTCTTTATTTTTTTTTTGGTTTCATTGAGCTTATAATTAATTGAATGCTTTGAGAAGTTTTATTCCATGTAGGAAAGTAATGTTATTATTTTTAATGTAAAATAAATGCAATATATATATATACATATATGTATATATACATATATGTGTATATATATATATAAAGATAGATAGATATAAAGATATAGTTATATGTATAAATATATATACATACACACAAACACAAATCAAAAGTAACTTTTTTTTACATAATTTTACTAATCATACATGCTGTACCTTTGAGTGCAATAATTCCAAACATCAGTTGCTAGTAATTTTGTACGTAAATGAATAAAATTTTCAAATACCTGAAAGGCATAAATATTGTAGAGTGAATTTTATACCACTTCCCTCTACGCCCTTGAAAAAATGTACAACAGTATATCATTTAGTTCATGCATATTTATTAAATATTCATTTGGTTTTTTTCTATAGGAGAATTAATATAAGATACTCTCAACAAAGTTAAGAAAAAAAAAAAAACAGAACGTATTGATAAAAACCATTTATGAGAAGAAAAAATGGCATGGTTGTTTAATGTTTGTAAGGAAATGTTTTGATATTTTACTAATTTTACTAAAACTACTTTTTTTTTTTTGAGGGAATTCACAGGTGCACATTTTTATTTTCACACTATATAACTGTGGGTTTAAGTTAGTATTATAGCTCATACTGATTTATGCCAATAACTTCATATTTGTTAATTTGCATTTTTGAATTGCTTTATACAAATAAATTTATTAAATCTACCAAGGTGTTTCATCATCTATGAATACAATATATTGGCCTCAACAAAATGAACTGATAATGTAATGCATACCCGAGTGCTTCATTTGTGGTTTAATAGTTTTGTGTAAGATTTTGGGTGTATTATGCCCAACTGCATGGGACGGATGGCCGAGTGGTGTAGACACTCGACTGTCGACCTGAGAGTCCTGGGTTCGATCCTCGTTGAGAATGATGGGAATTTTCCCAGGTGAAATGTGTTTCAAAGTCGTCCCCCCATCTTTAAATGGGTACCTGACTTAAGTTGGGTATACTTTTTTTTTAAGTAAAGGCAGCTGGGCGTTGTGCTAACCACACAATCCCTTTATATGCCGAGGTTATAGAAACAGATGAATTCTACACTTTATCTGCCCCGATGGCCCGTTAGGGCTAAGGGAACTTTACTTTTTTATGCCCAATTGCATTACAGGGTCACTGAAGCAAGAAAACTAGTCACACCCCGCATAATACTATACAAAGTTCCTTTGATTTACAATGCTAAACAGGAGCGATAGTATGTAAATGATTGGACTACATGCCTTGTGTTGGGGACCTATAGGGGGTGGAGGTGGGAGGGAAGAAATTATAAAAAAATCGTAAGAAATTGTTATAATCAGAGATATGATTGAAAATAGGATTGGATTTCTTAATTTCATGGAGGAATAATCGGATCGATCGATCGGAGATATTGGACTATGGTTAATATCGGATCGGCCCGATTGTTGGCGATAGATATCGATGATATTGGACTATGGAACTGTGGAGGTTTGTGGATACATTGTTATTTTTTTCAAGGGAAAAGAAATATAAAGAATTAAGTGAGGTTGGGGGGATTGGGTGGGATGGGAAGTGGGGGGGGAGGGGTGTTGGGGTGTGGGGGGGGAAATATAGGAGGAGGGGGAGAGTGGAAGGGGGGGGGGAGGGGGGGTATAGGAGATTTTTTTGTAATTGTTAGGGGGGTATGGATATAGAGAAGGGAGGGGGAGGGGGGGGGGGGGGAAGGTGAGGGAAATATAATGAGTGGGGGAGTGTTGGTGTTGTATGAATGATAGTTAAGGGGGGGGGGATGAGGGGGGGGGGGTTGTTTAGAGGGGGGGGGAGGGTGAGGGGGGGGGGGGGGGGGGGTACGATATATATATTGTAAGATCTTTTATTGTTAATATTGATTATTTAAGCAAAAGTTAATGAAACAAATATTTTAATGATTATGTTGAGTGTGGAGTTTTTTGTTTGACTGGAGGTCACATTACCTTATTTGTTTCTTTATTCCTCTCTAATTCTCTTATTTTTATCTTCACCAATCATTTAATACAAATAAAGCTTAAATTTTTAGTGTATAAAGACTTACTGTTCAGGCATTTGTTTAAGACAGATTTCCACCAGACTATGAGTGTTATTGATGTAAAAAGAACACAAAAGTTATGAGATTTAAACAAATGCGTAAATATTTTTTTTACATTTGGGTCCTAAGTTCCTAACGCTTTTAAAAAATTAATTTTAATGAAAAAAAAATGTTGCTGGAAAATTATAACTCTGGGGAAAAAATATGTTTAAGTGTGAGTTTGTAGATTTCATCAACTAGAGTAGATTTATTCAACTGAATGTGTCATCCGTTTGACTAGACTGTGCTAGGTGTTGCAATGAAAAAAAATCTAACCTGTACCGCACAACCAGAGGAAGCCTTATAATCCCATGTGACCTAGGGAGAGTGTCATATCAGGGCCGGTAATAATAGTTTTGTTTTCTTACAGTTAAAAAACTAAAAAACTCCATTTGCTGAGGCTATTACTGCACACTATGGAAATAAATATGGCCCAATATTCAAAAAAAGAATTTCACTAATTCTTTGTAAAACAAAAACTCATAACACCACAAAATTTACCAATTATGATAATTTAATTTGCAAAGTTATTTGGTCCTAACAAGGGTTGGTAAACAGAAATTTATATTTAGGTTTCAATAAATCTTGTACAAAATAAAATAAAAAACATTGCTGTTGTTAATTCCTATTTAAACAACTTTCGAAACATAGCCAGTAAATTAAAGATGAATTCTGCACAAACTAAAAATTATTTTGATATCATACAGATATATAAAAAAAAACAGCTTGATCGAATTAAAGGAAAATAAAATAGTAACAAAAAATATGATTTCCCTCCCTTTGAACTATTATACCATGTATGTGAATTACAGCAAAAGGTTTTGGGGGAAAAAAAAAAACTTTAATTAGGGAGCTCACAATATGATAACTCTTGTAAGTTACATTTTTGGTAAATCATATACAAACAAAAAGTATGACAACTGTTTATTTCTTGAATCAAATTATTTATAATAAAAAAAAAGTTCAACATAAAATTAACAGGAATGAAGTTATGCTTTTTTCAAACATTACAAAATAAGTTGAGTGACTAAATTTTGACACAGAACAATATGGTAATGGATTAAATCATGAAATTTCAATGACATCCTCACTGCCTCCAGCATCTAATTCATGCTTCTTTCGTTTAATGAGCGATTCACCATCATTATCACCCTCAGCTGGACGTTTACGGCTAGAGGGAAAGGTTTTATCAGTGGATTCTTGCTCTTCATTTTCTTCAATTAAACGTATATCATCCTCATCGTCTTCTGTGGAAAAGGAAAACTTTGAATCAGCATTACTTCTTAAGCTAAATGTACGTTTTTCATCAATGCTAATCATTATAAGAAACATTGAATAAATTGACAGAAGAAAGAGAAGAAAATGGCTAATATAATTTGATTATAATTAGTGGAATAATGTACAAACATCGGGAAAACTGAGATCTACATGTCATATAAAGGAATGAACATTAAATGTCATTTTTTTTTAATAATCCACGTTCAGCGAGTCCTCAGATTTTTACGGTTCCTGCCTAACTTATTGGAAGATGATAGTCTCTATTTTGCATACTAATTAGGTGTAACACTATAGTAATTCCCTTTAAAAGATTTTGTGCAACATCTTCATTCTGTCATTTTTTTTAATCCATTGAGAACAATTATTTAAGGTAGATTTTGAGCGTATTCTTGTTCTGTTGTTCTTATTATTTAAGGTATTTACTCTACAATAGAAACAACACACACATAGATGTTTTCATGTTCACTATAGTCACTAGCTGAATAATGCCATCACTAATGGTGTCCTGAGAGTACTCAGTTCAACCTGACGGGAGAGCCATGGAATTTTTTAGGTAATGGTGAAAGTTTCCCCAATATTCCCCAAGGAGCCTCTGCACAATAAGCTATGGTGGGGAGGAAAGAAGTGCACTACAAAACCATCCCATTAGTGGTTTATAGCAGTTGTCCCCAATCTTTTTCTCACAGCAGACGTTTGACAATTTCATTGCGGCCCGGGAGGGAAGGGCATTGATTATTTATATTTTACATTGTTTTCATTTACAATGTCAATGCCGCTAACAGCCACTCAGCTACCAGTTAACCTCTTGTCCATGGAGAGTCGTACTATCCCAAGAGCAATACACTACAGTAAATAAAATGGAAATAATTTAATATTTCTTGGGTGGTCAAGAACCATTTGATCCGTGGCCCGGGGGTTGAGGACCACTGGTTTATAGGATCAAAGAGACAAACATCTCTTTTAAAAAAAAATCACTGATGAAACATATAAAGATATATTGCTGCAAGAGAAGTTAATGATAACAATTTAGTTACGAACTGTTCCTGCTTAGGAAATGAATATGAAGCATACGATATGAAATGAAATTAGCTTTTTGTAGTTCATTAAAAATAATGTAACGAATGCCATGAAATGAAGTAATCGCACCTAAAGGCACAAGTTTAGTTCATGACCAATTCTAGGTCTAAACTTAATTTTTTCGGAGACAAATTATCACTTACAGCTCAAAAGAAGGCAACACAGTACAAAAATATAGGCCTGGAAATCAATGGCAACAACTTGGAGCTGATTGGGGATGACAGTGAAGAGCTCACTACAAATGAGCATGCATATTTTCAGAATGAAACAACAGGCTCCTTGTTGGGAGGAGACGTCCACCATGAAGGAGTCGATGACCATTTCATATGCCAAGATTTAAGAAATTGACAGCAAGTAGGCAGACGCAGAAGACTTCAATGTGAACTGCCATCCAAACAAACATGCTGCTAGCAGGGCGTTAAAAGTGTTATAGCCCACTTCAGAAAGATTCTTCAACAAAGGGAGTAACTACTCTCTTGATAGTTTCTTACTACAGAAAGATTGCCAGTTGAATGCCAAGAAACCTCAACCAGTGATTTGAGAATAGCAAAGGAAGTGACAGAATTTTCCATGATCATTTTCTTAAAAAGATAGATAGATCATTGCTTTTAATTTATTTGGCTGTTTTCTTTCTCTTAATTTTGTATGTGAAATATATGAGTTTTATCAGTGAAAATGAATGAACATTAACCCTTGTCTCTGTAGCCGCCAACGCTTACCCCTACCACTAGTGCCTTGAGGGTGCAAATTGCTGCTTCTTTTTTTACTTGTTACATCTACTTTTGATTCGTATTGATAAAAATTTATTTCCTTTTAGTAAAATATAAATTAATTTGTAAATAATTGTTGAAAGCTTCCAACTAGTGGATGATTTTATCATCAAATAACAACAGCACTCGCAAATTTCTCTGCCAATTACTGGCAATTATTACAATAGTAGGGTTAAACATTAAAACTAAGCACCTAACCTTTTGACACAGAAGCACCATTTCCATTAGTCTGACCCTGAACTGGGTTCTGACTTTCCATTTCTGCATCTTTGGGGTGGAACTGTGAGATATCTCCAACTACTTCAAACTCTTTCTCTTCATCATGTTTTTCCTTATGAGAGAAGGGGGGGGCGTAATTAGGGGGGCGTCTTGCTAAGAAATACAGAAATATGTGCATTACTTAAATTCGATTTTCAATATTCAGCACTCAGACTTGTGATTTCAAACAATAATGATGTTTCCTCCTTTGACAAGCATTGCACAGAGAGGAGCCATACTAGCACACAAAAACTGGTATGACCTACATTTATGAAAATCAGCAAGATTAAAACAGACTTACACATGGACTATATTTATAATAGAGAATATTCTGTAGAAAATCAATTATTTCAACCTTGAGTTGTCTCCAATAGCTAAAACACCTACACCTTGTCATAGTTTTCTGAAGATAAACCCAGTAAAAAAAGGTAATGTTATTAGTGTATGTATAATTTATTATGGACTGATAATTTTGTTATGGAAGTCGAAAAGATGTAACTAGAAGCTTATGTTGAGATAATGTAAAGGTATCAAATCAAAACTTAATCCCTTTGATTTTCATTTTTGAAATCTAATGCAAGAAAAATATAACTTTCAAAATGAATGGCATTGCTTTATTATAGATGGTACCAGTGAAGTTGTAAATAAGATATGTTACATGTATTATCTAGGTGGCTTTTAAAAAAGATATTTGTAAAAAAAAAATGCAAAATGTTTTTTTTACCTTCAGTTTCTCCTTCTTCACTTGATATAATGATGGTACCTAAGTTAGAGAAAAATATTTTAAAGAGCATTAAATTATACAATGTAGCAGAATTAATCAAACATTGAGACAAAAGGACAAAGGAAATAAAATGGTATTGTAGTTGGAAACAAATAGAAGATAAACTAATGTAATCATCTTAAACTACATCCATAACATGCAATTAAATCTCTAAATATCTCCAATTAAGAGCAGGAATAAATGCAACAGTAACAGTTTTTATAATTGAAACACCTACCTTTACCATCATCAATCTCAACATCAGGAGCAACTAATGTTGAGGGTATCCTTTTCAAGATCTGATATACACACAATATGTTGGAAACAAATTAAAAATTTAAACTCATTTGAAATTACTGATCATTAGGTCTTTTTTTTCTTTCTCACCGCTATGGGTCATAAGCTTGTTGGTTGATTGTCTCTGCGAAGTAATTAGACAAATTGAAGAAGAGTTATAATGACATTTAAAGACTTTTCTATTACACTATATGAACTTAAGGGAAGTTAAAATTAGTGATGGGACAACTCCATAATTTTTAATGATGAGATTAGACTACTAGTGGTGGCCTTGAAACATCGATTCTCGATTCCTGGCATCATAGTTCTTTAAAACATAGTCCAGCATTTACAAGAGATTCACACTGACAAAAACACATATACCAACAAGAAAATAAATCTAACGAAAGGATATGCTGATACATATAGACAAGTAAGATAGTGTAGCATTCTATTTCGACAGGAGATACAGACTGATTCACTGACACAGATACATACATATATACATCTATTGACCCAGGAAATACAAAAACAGACTTACTGATACATACAAATTTGGACAAAGATACACACAGACTCCAGGCAGAATTATTGACGCATACACATCTATTTACATAAGGTACAAACTAACATCTACTGGCAGATAAGAGAAAGATTCACTGTAACAAACATCTGCCTGGCAGATGAGAAAGATTCTGCTGTATTAAACATCTACTGGCAGATGAAAGATTCACTGTAACATCTACTGGCAGACCAGAGAAAGATTCACTGTAACAAATCACCTACTTAGGCAGATAAAGAGAAAGACTCACTGTAACAAACATCACTGGCAGAAAGGAAAGGCCACTGAAACAGCATCTACTGGAAGACACATGAAAACACACCAAGAACAAACATCTACTGGTGACACATGAAAAACACTGAAACAAACATCTATAAACATGTATTACATTAATCTATGACAGAAGATAGAGATAAACTCTATGCATTGTTGACAGAAGATTTACATACTCTCACCGACAAATAAATGCATCCATTTACAGGACATACACACAGACTCACTGTTATACACACTACTGACAGGAGATGTAGTCTAATTATATTAGTACACCACCATGGCCACAGGTGACATTTCAACAACAGATAACAAATGACATGATACAAATATCAACATAAATCATCATGTTTTGTCATATAAAAAAATAAGATAACAGATGACATTATAAAAACACCACCATGTATGAAATGAAGTCATATGACAAAATACCCCGTGTACAATCTATAGTCAATTAACATGCATACTGATGGAAAGGAGGGTCAAATGACACCTTCATAAGCTTAAAGCAAGACAACTCCAAAATTGCTCATGTTACCTAATTAAGCAATCTTGTACTATTGGTGTCACAAGTGTATTTATGTCATTCTAAACTAAAGGATGTGATGATGTTAATGCACAAAATGCTAAGGTGACATCATACTTTTCACCAATAAGATAACGGATATCATTAGAGCCTTTCACCATGTAACAGTATTATTATCAGGAACTTTAATTAGTCCAACACACACCCATTGATGTACACTAAATACTGGTTGAATGGGAACTGATATATTAAGTCATAAGAAGTAAAACAAAATTTAAGTTCATAACGTATGCTGCTATGTGATTTAACTTACTTTATCTTGTAACACTCTAACCGTAACTTTGTCAGTATTAAGGACAACAGTACATTCATGCTTCTCAGAACACACATAACATTTCGGGTTCGGGGGGTCCAGCGCACATGGCAAGAGTAACCTCTTCCTGTCATTAGGAATACGATTTAAATAAACCTAGAGAAGAAAATGAAAACAGAGCCAAGGCACATTTTAATAACAGGGCATGAGCAATATTTATATTCTAAATAGAAAAAAAAGAATTATTAGTGAATAACAGTTTTTAAAAATTTATAAATATAGTTAACTGAATAAATTCTAGACAAAAATTTAATCACATTCATGCATTTAATTCAAAAGAAACAAAAATAAATCAAGAAGCTATAAAAAAAAAAAGCTACCTGTTTGCATTTTGAAATTTTTCCAGAAAGAATTTTCAAAGCTTCCATAACAATCAATCCTGCTATAACTGCATTAGTTGTAGCAATAGCAGGAATAATATTACCAGCTATAGCTGAAATTATAAAGGAAAAAACTTGTCAAAGTATCAAGTAATGAAAAAAACAACAATGTAATAAATATGCTACACAGACTGTAGAAATATTTTTTCTTCTTTTTTTAATAGCATTATTATTATTAGCTGGTAATTGTGTTCAATCCATATTGGCCTGACAGTATGTCTGAAAAACCATTTCAGGATTTGTAACCCAAAAAAAAAAATAAACCACAAAAAAAGCAAGAAAAATTTAATAACTCACATTTAATATCAAACTTGGACTTTAAAGGTATTCCAAAGATATGTGCTCTAATGTTTGTGACACTAGCTACAAAGTCCATAGCATTATGGTCATCCTTTGTAAAGAAAAGGTAATTAAAAAAATGAAAACTGTCTTTCCTGTGACATTATATAAAAACTGTTTGACAAAAGCATGTTAATAAACATAAATTCTATTTCTGCTTTTTCTTCCACTCTATATTTTCAAAGGGGTAGATATTTGACCTCTGGTTCGGACATAAATTTTAAAAACTTCATCATTAAACCAAAATGAGTAATAAGGGGGAATTAACTATGAATTAACCTTCTGCAAGAAACAAGTGTGATAAATTAGGTGAAAATTTATTTATTTTTAACTATTTTTACCTTATCCCACGCTAAAGTACCACCATCTCCTTTACAGTTGAGTTCTTGTTTCAATGCATTTAAACAGTTAGAGAATACATCAGCACATTCCTGAACAGACCAAACTCGCTGGTCCCTCATCACACCTGTACTTATCACCTCATCTGATTGAATTATTAAAATAATAATAATTACATGTTTTATCCAATGATATAAATAACTATGAGATAATACACCATCATAATAAATTACTTGCTCACCTCACAGTGTTCAACATTCACATTTGAAAGTATTAAAAAATAAATCTTTATAAAAAAAATACTTCAATTATGATTACTTTTTATAAGAGTTGCAAAAAAAAAGTTATCCAAATTAATATTAATTACTGAACAAATAGTAACAAAAATCTTTTCAAGTGCTGGTTTTAACTCATCTCATGAATTTATAGTTCATCTTAGATATTGTCACGGAGTGACAGTGTGTGTGTGTGGGTGCGTACGGGCTTGGGTGTATAGGATTGTTGTTCACGCACGGCTGCAAAGTAGTACAAATGGTCAGGGGAGAGAATCAGTGGTTCACTGGTGATGGAATGAGACCAAGGAGCACATGCGTTGGTGATTGTGAAGTGAACGAGTAAACATGTGTAGTTGATGACCAGCTCTTGTTGAGACAGTCAGTCGAAGTCACTTGGAAGGATGGGTTAATTAGTGCTATAGGAGATGGCTGTGGTTGTAAAGTTTTATTCAAGCGCGTTATTAAAGACTTTGAAATATATTTTTAGTTGGAGTTATTGTTAATTGTCACATTGAGTTCCTATGCTTTTTTTTATGCTGCATATCCACCTTGCAACATAATAATTACCAGAAATCAAATTGTAGCAAGTTTATAATTATAATTAATTTTCTTGTGAAAAATAATGAAAAAACATTGTATCTTATAAACAAATTATTGAATAAAATTAAACAATCTTGAAAACAAACTATAAATTATATAGAAGGCACATCATCAGTTTAAAATGATTTTTCTGAAAGCCACCATATTTGTGTTATTGTGCTAAGTGTATCAATATTTAAGTGCTACACTAATAAAAAGGAAAAAAACTCTAATGGCGCAAATTTCTTTATCATTATCACAGACTTTTTTTTAATAACAATACACTCTCTGTATCATGTATATTCTGTGATCTTGACTAAGTAACTCTTACCTTTGCCAGGAAGGTCATTGAAGTCCAAAGGTTGTGGAGGTCGTCTTTTTTTCCATAGTGTTTCCATGGACAGAAGATATTTAATATCATCTCTGAATAGCTGTTCCAAAAGTATTCATTATAATATTAGTTACATATAAATGAAATTAAGAAGAAATTAGAGCAAATAAAATATATATAGTTTTTAAAAAATACAGCTTTTAATTAAAAAAATACCTTGTTGAACAATTTTTCAGCATCATAATCATTGTCCATTGCCCAGGCTCTTGTAGACTTGCGCTCAATGCCACCCACAGCATCTTTCTTGGCCTCTGTAGATAAAGCTGCCTGACCTGCATTAGCTGTGAATTTTTTTTTTTAATTATCAAATTATACATGTACTTGGAAATGAATGATTAAAAAAAATTCATTGCAATTTCTAATGGTTGAAAAACAAAGTTCATACCTGCTAATTCAGGATCTTCAGTGTCAGGGGATACATCTTGGTCGGGATCATCCTCACCAAACAGTTGACTGAAAATAAATATAATATGAAAAGTAAATGAATAGTCAAGAACAATAAAAAAGGGCTTTCGAGTCATTGGAGCAAAATTACTGATTTTATTATTCATATCAATCAATGGCTCGAAGAGGCAAAAATGCTGTCGATCAAACATCTGAAAATTCCAACATAGTGCCCCATTGATGGTAGATAATTTTAAGTTTCAAGGAAGATAAATGTAAGTTGAAGGGTTAAGCTCAGTAACTAGGGGAAATGTCATCATAGCTCCCAGCTGATGGTGTGTGTGAAGACCCTGTAAGGGATGAGATGAAATCACTTAAATCCTATAAACCACTAATGGGACGGTTTTTCAGTGCCCTTCTTTCATCCCCACCATAGCCAGATAGTGCAATGACCATGGAGGCACCAAGGGAGACATAGTGTGGACTTAAGCCATGAACTGAAATATCCATTGATCTTCACTGAAGATCGAACCAGTGACCCTCACGTCGACAGTCGAGCACTTTACCACATGACCCATCCATCCAGCTCCCAGCTGAAGGTAGATGAATGTAAATTTGTCAATAAAGGTTAGTGAATGAAGGGGAATCTTCTCTAAATCTGTTAAAAAAGAATTCCTACCATTTGCAACACTACCAACATCGATAAAAAATAACAAAATAAATTTTAATTTGACATCCAATCTAATCAATGGCACTGGTTCACATACAAAGAATTGTTTTAAAAATGAAGAAACCTTTAACTCCTGCAAAGTAGACATTTTTATTTTTTTTTGTTTTTTTCTAAGAAAGAGCTGCTGCAAAACAAAAATGAAAACACCCTGAACAGCTAAAAAAAGATTAAAGAGAAAAAACGTAAATACAGTTTTATAAAAACTTACTTGGAACAAATGTTTGGTTTATACCCACAATGCACTGGTTCAGAAGGTGTGTTTCTTAATAGTACACCCAGGAAATGTTTTCTGGGTTGGTTTTGGGTGACATTCATAGCAACAGTCGTTTCTTTACAAGAATAATAATGAAAAAAAAATTATATGATGACTATATCCTTTTTCGCTTATGCATAATTAAATATTTCTTTATAAAAAAATTGTATGATACAACTGAATCAAACAAGATTTTTCTGCCTTTATGAAAAATATTACATAATAAACACACACAAACAATTAAGCATAAATCATGTTCTTAGAGAGCAGATTAAACTGTTTACACCATTAGGTACCTAAAATAAAATCAGAGCTACAGTAAAAGTGCAGAACAACTTTTTTGTCAGATGATTTATGTGGCATTGAAGATCAACCTATGCGAGAAAACTGATATAATGATAAAAATCAAAAAAGAACAGAAATGTATGTGTTCAGAACATACTTATACACTGGCATAAAATACTGAAAACAGACAGATCTCCAGAAACTTTAAAAAACAATATACAAGACAATGATCCTGACCAGGCAGTAACATATGGTAGCGAAACATGGACCATCAGCAAACAAGCAGAAAAATATGCTAAACACCTGGGAAAGGAAAATATTTAGGAAAATATATAGAAGCCAGTAAAGGACAATAACGAGGGAGGAAGTGACCCAATTCAGAGCTGTATGGTCCTGTAAACGTATAACCTCAGAAGAGTAACAGCTGAAATTGAAATGATTAGATTAAGGGGGAGAATAGGAAGAATGGAAAGCAACAGAGGTCCAAAAGGAATATATAGGCAAGATCCTAGAGAATAGGGAAGACCAAGAAGTAGATGGTGGGGAGTGGAGAACAAACCTCCAAAGCCATAGGAGTGGAGAGTGGAGGAAGAAGACCAGTGGACCGGGAAAAGTGGAGAAGTGTAGGGCAGGAAATTAGGGCCCAAATGGGCTGTAGAGCCAAAGGAAGAAGAAGAAGATGCAAAAAATAAGTATTTAGTTGTTGTTTTTGTCCACAAAATAAGCGCTGTACCTTCTTAATAACAGTCACTTGTCCTAGATAACCAGCAGTGCCACTTTCTATTAATGGTATGTCAGCAGCTAAACACATTCGGTTCACATGATTACGTGCAGCTGAAATTAATTACAAAACTTACGATGAGAATGATAAAATAAGCATAAGTATTAAAAACTATTTGCTCAATATGGAATTATATGAAAACAAAATTAACTTTTTAACATACTAACAAAGAATCTATGTGTGCATCATTGCTAAATTATTTCTCTAAATATTATCAAACTAAAAGTGTGCTTATCTGCTAAAAAATTTGAATATGTATTTAGTACTATTTATAGTTTTATTCTTTTTATATTTATAGTAGTTTTTTCATAACAGGTCAGTTGCGAAATTTAAAAAAATAAAGTTTATGAACCACTGCTTTAAACCATTATATAATTATTACAGATAATCAATCACATATATATATATATATATATAAAGCTAAGTAATTGGTATGTCAACACGGAGACCATGCAGGGCATCAAAATTAAGAAAAAACTAATTTATTTATAAATAAATGCGAAACTTTTAAAAGAATTTTTTAAAAATACATAACAGTAGTGGGCCAAAGGGGAAAATGAAAAAAGTGGGATGGGTCAGGAGAGAATACAAATGCTCAGCACCAAGTACTTTTGAAGATCTATTTTTTACCAAACATAATATACCAAAATAATCACCATCTGAGCATAGAACGGTTACTAATACTAGTTACATGTAGAATTATTTAAAATTCAGCTTAACTTACCTCTGTTATCAAGAGCATTCAAAACCAATGTAAACTGCTTGAAGAAGTCTAAACCAAACTCTTGACTAAAAAAAACAAATGAAAAGATCAAGAATTAACCAAAAAAAAATGTTGAGAACAATATATGTAAACTATTATAACTGAAATAAAAAAATTACCTGAAAATGCTGTCATGATGTGCAGTTATATTGGCATTAGGATTAAATTTAAGTGCACTTTCCTTGGCCACCTAAAATTTAATTGTAAACTGTTATTTGAGGTCTGCCATAAATACTCATAAAGATTTCGTTTTTGTGCATTTTGGAGAAATTAGCTTTAAAATTTAAGCATTTGTTAATTAAAATGAATAAAAAAACACTACTGTTATTTTTAAAACATGATAATGACTAAAATTATAACAGTTTGGTTTAACATTTGTTTTGGAATTTTATTTACAACCAACCAGAAACATAGACATTTCAGTGCTATTATGTGAGATTTCTCTAAATAATAAATTTTTTAAAAAGAATAATAGGTTGATAATAATCAGGCAAGTTATTAGGTACCTGTGCTTTAGACTTTCCAACGTGTTCTTTACGAAACAAAAACTGCCTATTGAGGTTGCTGACATCAATGGTGTCAAGGTCAATCTACACATGACCCCAAAAAAAAGTGAAATTAGAAAGTTAAAATATGTGACTAATAAATAAACATAAAACTAAATCATATATCTACCTCAATGTCCATCTCTCCCTTCTTGTAGGTCACATTTGATATCAGATTAGCCCAGGTAAAGGGGTCTCACTATTAACACTCACAAAATTAAGGATCCACTTCACCAGGGACTAGCCTAGGGGTGGGCAAACTTTTGAGTCGCAGGCCACATTGGGTTCATAAATTCTTTTTTATTTTGTTTTGAATCAGCCAAACCACGGTCTATGTGTCTTTTTTTTTTTTTGTTGAATGATCTTGAAAGTTTGTTAGTCATACATTGCTAATCATAAGGAGAGAAACTTGAAACTTATGCCTCATTTGATACCGTTTTGTAAAGCTGTTTTAGTATGAAAGTTTGAAAAATGATACATGATAATTTTTTTTTAAATATTTGATTTAGTTTTATGTTTCAATATTGGGGCCCTTTTATATGGGTTAATCCTTCATTCTAATAGCATTTGGGAAAAGATGGACTATTGCTGCTTAAAAGATTTAGTATTGACAATAAATGTTATCCCAGGTCATGTGATTGCTGACTAGAGTCCTCATCGATAGATATTGTGCTAAGAGTGAGTGTATCTAAACAATAAGTTTTCATTGTTCAAACAGTTAAGATCTAGGATCAGATATTTGCCTGGATAGTTGAGGTGATGTAGCAGTAGGGAGTGTTTTAGGTAGCTAACAGGGGAGTGAGGGTCAGGGCAAAGGATTTTATTTGCTCATTTCTGTAAATAAAATTGTACACAGTTGGCAGTTGCTCAATAAACTAGTTCAAAATACACTGCATGCAAGACTCAGCTGGAAGGTGTAGTTAGTTTTAAAAAAGTAGTTCAACATAAAATATCATTATATTTAACATACTTAGTTTTTTGTGCAGTGTAAAGCTCTGCAGAATTGTTAATTTTTTTTAAAAATAAGAACGACTTGTTACGGGATCGACCGTGACCATTATATTTAGGGTATAAGGAACATGACATATATTAATTTAAAGTTTTTTTTTTTTCAGAATTTTTTTTTTCAGGATTAGGTTAGGGACAGGGTAGGGGTTAGGGAAGGTCAGGGGTGGAGCAATATTATCTGGCTGGTACCGGTAAAAAAAATACGGAAACCGAACGGTCGGTACCTAACAAGTGCCAATTAGGAAATAAAAAAACGTGTTGGGTGTAAAAGCAGATAAAGATGAATATACTACTATATAGTTATATACATTTAATTACTTACTTTTTAAATAGTATTTACTAAGATTTACACATACAGAAACAGTGGCGTTCAGTATTAGTTGAGAGATTTATAATAGTAAAAGTCTAAATGTGTCACGCTTACAAGATAAATAAAAACGAATTCATTAAAAATAAAACCAATTAACTATTATAAAAAAAAGATACAGTCAATATTAAATTATAGGATGAATTTATTTTCTTCAGTTCAATTGAGAAAATGAATCACCAACTTTCACAAAGAAAGATAAAGAATGAAATAGTGTAGAGGCAATGATATTCTATTTAACCATCTCTTACCACTTCAATGTATGTAAATCCAGTTAAAACTAAATTTTTTAAGAGTTCACAGACCAATGCCGCTTTGGCTCCCACCATCAACAACTTGCATTTTTTTAGGTTTTCGACTAACTGATTCTCCAACACACCATTTAAGGTAGCCGCCATTTTCTATTACATTCATTATATTTTTCCAGTGAGACTTTTTATTTCTCACTATCGTTGAACGATTTCAATTTATTTTATTAATCTAAAATACATGAAATAGAGCATTTTGTTTCAACAATGTCCCTCTCTACAAATTAAAAAGATTATATCAGAATCGTATACAAAATCAAATAAAACTAATATTTCTTTTCTTTTGGGCTCATCAACCATTTAACCGCCTTGTGGTCCTCACAGGGCCGCCACATGTGGGTGTCACCCACAAACACACATGCAGTGTTTTTATCCACCTATTCCACACCCACTCACCCTCCGGGGGTGAAAAGGGGAAAACTGGGGTGAAAATTTCAAATTCCGGGGGTGAAAACTACAGTGTTGTTTGGTCGTAATCATGTTTAGGGGAAAAAAGCCGGGGTGAAATTTCAAATTCCGGGGGTGAAAACTACCCCCCGGAAATGGTCTGGATAAAACACTGCACACATGAAGAAACGCCCCCCTGATTTAAGGGATCCCAGAAAGTAGCGCCCGGGGCATGATGCCCCCTTGCCCACTCCTCGCTCTGATAGAAAGTAGTCTATTTTGAAACGGACACCAGTAATTCTTCTTCACGTGCTGATAGTCAACTGACTTGGCTTGAACAGCCTCAAACATATCTGCTATTTCCTTGATTGATGTTGATCTGACCTGAAGTTCCAACTAGGGATGTGACGAAGTTCGAATCCGACGACATTCGAACTTCGACGTTTTTTGAGCAAATTCGAATCCGACGGAGTTTAAAAAGAAAAATCCGTCGGATTCTAATTTGAAAAATTACTGTTTTCAGATCAAACATCGGCCGTAGAAATCGTAACTAAAATTTAAAAACTCCAGAGACTTTCGAAACCCGAAATAAAGTTTGGAGATATTTAGATATAATTCTCACGCCAAACACTGTTTTCATCCGAGCTTTCTAAACCTTTGAACGGATATAATGATTGGAAATGGCGGAGTGGATGTGTGGATTGGAATGGCGAAAAAGCTAGTTGTGGGGCACCAATAAGAGTTAATTACAATAACATCTGGAATTAATTTGAGGAAACATTTTTGGGAATGAGTTGTAAAACGATGATTTTTAATGAGTTAAAATTGACATTTG